>CP092089.1:54427073-54459573 GCA_029203775.1 Neoneuromus ignobilis
TACATGCAGAGATTCGTATAAGTAACGTTATATAAGTTTATTTTTGTTTTTATGTATGATGTTTTCTATAGCAATTATATTACTATTATATATACGAGTATATATATATTTATATATATATATATATATATAACGTTTATTTTGATATAATTTATTAGTTTATATTATCACTCTATTTAATAAATAATTTTAAATATAAATTGAAATTAAACTCGTCGAAAAATTAAATATCAATCATGATATTTTATTTAATTTGATAACATATTTATATATGAAAACTTTAAAAAGAGCTGAAATAGTTATATTTTTTAAACATATTATCATTTTGAAAATTTATTTTTTGTAACTTCAGTTTTTTAAATTGTATATTTGGTATTGTATACTTATATTTTTTGATAAATTACTTTTTTATTTCTTCGAATTTATTAAAATATATATGGTTATTTAAATTTTACACTAGATTTGTATTTTATTAAATAGAAACTATTTGCATGTTTCTCTATACACAACTTTATACACATGTTTCTTTTTAATAAAATACAAATCTAGACATCACATTTGTATGACCCTATATATTCTTAATTTAATTAAGTAGTAGAAATTTATATTTTCTTTCTTGACATTTATTGATTAGATTATTTAATATAAATATTAAATCGAAGCTAGGTAGTTCGAAGTAGTTGCTTTTACAAATATTTGAATTTTCCTTATTTTCTTTTAATTTCGTAAATTTCATTTTTTAAAAAACCAAGCTGTAGAAATATCTAAATATAACAAATCTTATACACAGTTTTAAAATGTATATGTATATATTGATTGAATATATAATGTGTTTTGAATAACCAGTATAATATCGCATATTAAATACTTGAGTATCCAACATCCGGAAATATGAAGATGAAAACTGAAATCTCCGGATTCTGTTAGCTTCGAGCTTAATGTCTACAATCCTGTTTAACCTCGGAGGTATGGATACTTAAACAGAAACATCGGAAGTTGTATCAGATAGGCGTAGTATGTTTTAGAGCTTCAGCGATTCTTAAAATTCAATGTACACATAATAATTTATCGAGAGATAATTGAAATTTTATGTTAATGAATTTCTAATTTGTTATTTGTGTACATAATCTTATACGTATGTATGTATGTATGTGTATATATATATATATATATATATATATATATATATATATATATATTTGTAGAAACATAAATATTTATTTATTGTATGAAATTAAATTTGTATTACTTCTGAATTCGATATTTATATATTACATTATATTACCGAATCGTACAAGTCCAACAATGAAAACGGATATCCCTGGAAACCCGTTTTCAATTCATCACGCGTCCCGATACACATTTATGATTTTATTTTATTGCGTACAGGGTGTGCGTGTGTGTGTTTCAGTACCTCACCAACGGCTGTAACATTTTTAGAATAAAGATCAAAAAGCCATTAACAAACGGACGGGGTCACTATAGTATTGTTATAATACGAGTGTATATACCGGGTTTAGTATTTTATTAACGATCTTTTGATACAATTTTTATTTGTGTCATAAGAATTTTATTCTCTGTATGTTTTGTTCGGAAATATTTGAAGGCCCACGTTTTCTTTTTTTGATGATGTACACAAAGCTCTGTCTATACTCGCGGTTTACTCTACGTGTACTAAATTGAACCAATGTTTTTTTCGTATCGAACATGAGACAAGTTTTTAAATAATCACTTTATATTTTAGAGTACATTAAATATTTATTTTTTTAAATAAATATTTATCGATTTCGAAATAGCGCTATGTTTTTTTATTTCATTTAATTTTAAATTATAAATTAATAAAAAATTTAAAAAAAATTATCTATTCAATAATAAAAATTAAAGCTGATTTTTAAAAAAATATCAATATTTACGAACTCATTTGAAATATTATTCAATAAAAAGTAATGTACAAAAAATGTTATATGTGTTTTTTCACAATTATAACACAAACACTGAAACAAATATTCATTATTTTATCAATTTTATATTAACTGTAAATAATTAATTCAGATTTGAAAATATCTGATCGAAAAATCTAAAATTTTAATTCCAATTAAAATTTATTAAATGTACGTATTGTCGGATATGTGTTTTTATGAGAGTTAACTTTCAAAAAATCAATAAAGACGATAAAAGGAGATTTACTGTTGTTAATGCGCCAAATAGACTTGGTCGAATTGCACAAATAAAATCACTAAGTTGCTTTTTTGTACGTGTTGCAATAAATGCAGCATCCAGTTCCGGTTTATGAGCACGTATCTTGTTTGTCGTTGAAAAAGTTTCAACAACACTGAATCATAGATAAAGCAATGCTGTTAAATATTGTTAGTTCTTTGGATATATATATATATATATATATATGTATATGTACATATGTTTATATGTATATATATATACATCTGTTTTAAAAATTTAACTAGTAATTTTTTTTAAATTATTTTCACTCATGATGCATCTGCATAAAACATGAAAATAAAAATTGAAAAACTAATAAAATCAAACACAACAAGTTTTTATTCATATAAATGTGTAAAAAAAAACTTGTACATATATCATCTACGTTAGATATATTCACTGTGTCTGTTCGTTTTTAATAAAAGAAACCATAATCATGTCCGTACATTAACATACAAATACACAAATGTTTCTCGTTGATATAAAGTCATACGAGTTTTTTATAATTATATTATTTTTAATTTCGCGCAAACAATTTTTTTGTATCATTCATATTTGAAAAAAGAAAAACTTACAAGAACAAAATATATCAACTTCTTGTTCACTGTTGCATGAAAAATATATTCACATGTCTTCTATACAACATCTATTCACTTTTTTTCGTCTAATGTCTTCTCTAAAAGAAAAACCATATTCATATTCGTACATCAACAACTCTGGAAAATCTATTATGTATATATGTGTATATAACATTTTATATATATATATATTTATTTGTGTGTGTACTTGTGTGTGTTTGCATATAACATTATTTATATATTCACACTTGCTCATAATCGTACATCTAAAATTTCCAAAAAAAATATAAATCTTACAAAATCAATACTTATATATTTTTAAATGTAAATAATAATGACTGAAGAAAAATGTTTTTCTTAAAATCGAATAATTTCGTTACTGTTAAATAAAGTATTTTCACGAGACCTTCGCAACAGTGGTTTTCTAGTTCGTGCGAACGAAGTAGAAAAAAAAACGGAAAATATGAGCAGTTTTCAGCGATTATATAATATTTCTTGTCGGTTTTCTTGTAAAGTTCCTTTAAAAGACCAGTTTGTGGGACCCTGGGGTGTGCGTCGCGTACACCATCTTCTTTGTTGTAGAGAGAAAGGGTTGTGTAGTCGTTGTTTGTACGTGCTTCAACTTATAACATTTTCGGGTAAGAAACCTTTACACGAAATTTTCTACCCAAAGCGCTACGTGCGAAGCAATAAAAAATATATATGATATATTTGCTATTGTCATAAAAAAGCGGTTTATATTTACACATTTTTCATTGTTACACAACAATTAATTATAATAATTCAATATTGGAACGAAATATGTTTAAAGTTTTTCGTTTCGTATTTAAAATTTTATAGCTATAGAATATTTAAATAAATCTTTACTACGTTATTATATATCCGTTAAATATTCGTACATTTTTATTTTTAATAAATCTTTGAAACATATATTAAAGTTAAAATATGTTAATAGAAACCTTTTTAATTATATTTAAAGTTTTCGAGTATATACAATTTTTCAATTTCCTATTATAATGAATAAATTAAATCGTTTAATTATAATTTATAAAAAGTTAAATTCTCTGTTAATATATTTTTTAAACATTTTATCTTCTATGTATATTATAAACGAACAATTATTGTATTTTATACACGAACTTGCTGCTAAACTCTAACAAATACGAAAATTCGTTTTATTTTTTCTCATTGTACAAACTAGATTTTTTATTCATTCCATATTATACTTTTCTCCATTTACTGTACGTTGTGCTACACCGTTTCTTTAATTGCTTTATTTCCCGCGTGTAACACACTGGATTACTACATGGTTGGCTCGCGAGCCGGAAATTTCTCATCACTAATTCAAGAAACATAATGAATACGAGCTATAAATTTGTAAATTCAGATGGGAAACGCAGAAACAACAAAAATACTTATTTAACGCACTGTTTTAATAGCCAAATAAAATAAGATGAAAAAGCACATTTGGGACACAAAGCAAGAAATATAACTGTGCTTTTTTCCCAGATTAAAGTTCGCCAGTAATAATGTACTAGACAAGGCTGTACAAAATGGTACAATCACATAAACACGTGCGGATTATATTCAAACACATTTTATAGTACTGGAATTTTAAATACGATCTTTTTGTAATTGTATTTGTCTTTGAATTTTTTACATTACTTGAAAAGAGATTTTATGTACTATTTACATTACTTGAGAGTGGATTTTGAAAATGTATTTTTAATTTTTTTGGAACAGATTGATCATCCCTGTTAATAAATGAATAATTTCCTATTCAGCATAGTTTTGTCGGTAATATTAATTCATCATGCAATATTGGACCTTTATATCGTACATAATGGTTAATTACTCTCTTGGCATCTAATAAAACATATTTGTTTTATAACAAATGTTAATTAGAGATACAATGTAGCTACTGATTGTTAATGTCTGAATAAAATACATGCAAAAGTACAATGAGAAATGTGTGATACTTAAAATAATACACAAATATATATATATATATATATATATATATATATATATATATATATATATATATATTTAATATTAAAAAAATATAAAATAAATATTTGAATAATTACTTTTTCTTCAAAATAATGTTTAAAACTGTTTTAAGTAAACATAAATTAATTAACGATAAATTTGTATTAGTTACCACTCTATATTTTTAATAAAAGTTCAAAACCTTCCAAGTTCAGTAACAGATCTGAACATTCTTACACGGAAGAAAAAGCGATGTGCGATGATATACAAGTACCAATCTGCTTGTTAACTATAATTGCAAATCTATGGGGAGCTCAATTAGGTTACGAACATGTACCTACTCAGAAGTTGAGCGGAAAGATTTTCACTAGTAGCACAGTACAGTATTCTACATCATGGGAATCCCAGATTGTAATCACTGTTTCTATACCATGTTTGGTGATATCGAAATCAAAATTAACTGTTAGCACTTCATCAAAAGGAAATTCTAAATGAAAAATCTCTCTTTTACATATTTAATACTATATACTCAAAAATTATATAGTCATTTTCAATGTAATTGATATATTTTTTTTATTAAAAATCAATATTGGAAATATGTCTGCTAATATTTTGAAATATTTTTCAACTTCATTTTTATTACACGGTTAAAAATTATTTAACATCTAAACGTGATTATTTCTAAAGCTAATTTAACGTATTAAGATATTCAATATTTGAATTTTAAAAACCTTAAACAAATCATTAATAATGAAATAATTTTTAAAAAACGGAAATTTTTGATTTTTTTTTATTCATGCTAGTCTAAAAATATTATAAATTTATCTGTGATATTTCAAATATCTTCGAAGAAAATTTAATTTTTTGAAACTACTTTGTTGTTTATTTTTTGAAATGTTTAATTTAAGATAATATTTAAATAGATAGTCTTGTTGATGTAATTTCAAATATTTGTATTGAAATTTAATCATCGGTTAACAAATTTGAAGTAAAAAAAAAATAAGTAAATCAATCAATAATCAATTTTCTAGACAAAAATATTAATATAAAATAAACAGTTTAGCAATGTCAAAATAAAATCAACTAGAATAAAAAAAAATAAATATTAAAACTCTTTCTGGGATATTTTTTATTAGCTGAGCGTTTTTAAATTGTTAAAATATCGCAATGTTTGAATATAAACGAAATGTAATTTATGATTAAATCAAAACATTATCGGTCTTTTCTTCAATATCTGTCCATTGAAACAGCACATCGATCGAATTAAATAACACCTTGAACTACGTTCATTTAACGAAAAATCGAATCATCTGTTCAATTTCGAACATTCTATTTATTCGCATTAATATCAATGTTGCGTGACGTCAACGAGAATCTGCACGATCCGTCGTACGTACGAAATGAAAATCATGCTTCTCGTTATTTCGCTTGTAGCAGGAGTCTCTGCTCGAGGTTGTTCGGATAGGTAAGAAGTTCGTGCCGTAGGCAAGTTACTAACATTCGGTATATTACAACGGCGGTCGGGGTAGAGAAAGGATATCTAAAACAACGGTTCTAAAGTTCATGTCTCAACACCTTTGTCTTTCCAACGCGCATAACTGTGTGAATTGTCTACTTGTTACCTGAGCATTTTGTTGCCATTGTGCGAATTGAGTTTATACGGACGAAAAGTGAAAACGGCAACGAGACGTACGTATGTGTGTGTCTGTGTGTACGGTTCAAACGTATAACAACATTTTACCTAGATTTTAAAGTTGATAAAATTCAATTTTGGATATTCACTAATGTCATTCATTTATGCTATATATATATATATATATATATATATATATATATATATATATATATATATATATATATATACACGTATAGAATTCTCACATTGTTCGTAGATAATTAGATTTACAGCAAAGCTCTGAAAATTAATTTACTCGATGCCTGTATCAACTTACATTCCAGTAATTATATACGCTAAATATAAATAAAATCATCTATATGGATAAAGACTAGAAATTTTCATCCGTTTGCTCAAAACTTGAATATACACAAAAACACTGTTTTAACAAAAATCTTTCATACGTTATTATTAATTAATACTGAAATAATATTCAATTTTTATAGCAACATTAAACTACATAATAAATATATGTTTTAAATTTTTATTATGAATATTAAAAAAATCGAATTTTCATGAAATCTGATCTTATCATTTGTATCATTGTTTCAAATGAAAAAAATATTTTCCTTTTTTAATATACATTTTTTTTTGCTTAATTTTTTTAATATTTTAAAAATAATTTACTATTCTATTGTATTAATTTAACACTTTTCATATACTAAATTTCTATTTTACAAAAATTATCAATAAATAAAGCTTAAAAATTAAACATAAATTAAACTAGAAAATATTTTCTCGCTTGAAATATAGGCTTTTCCAATAACCGCTTCAGAAGTTTAAATGAAAATAAAACAAAAACTATTTAATTAATTAATTATTTTTATTTTTAAGCATATTCTATGGTATTAATGATGAAATACAATTTCATTCATATGACCACCACAACTTTGCTTGGCATAATGCATTCCTTAGTCCAATTTTTAGTCACTCTTTCACATAATTGTGGTCCAATTTCATGAATTACACGTTCAATGATTATTTTTAACGTTTGTTGTTTGTAGTTTATCAGCATCAACCAATGACTGCACATAATCCCATAGAAAATAATCCAATGCATTTAGATCACATGATCTTGGTGGCCAATTGATGGAGTTTAATAAAGGACTTATTAAACTCTTGTTTCAATAAATCTATTAAAGTTTTTACAATTTCTAAACGTTGTTGAATTGTTCAACGTTCCATGATAATTTTTCAAACTATACTCAATTGAAATGTCAAAATAAGCTCAAAAAATCATACATGGCTGCCACTATCTCTCAAAGTTCTGACATTCTTATTAGAAAACTCTATACAATCTAAAAATTTGATTTAGGGCCGGTAAGAAAAAATACCTTTATTAATCGAAAACATTATTTTTTATCACTGAACCATTCTGTATGAATATATGCAATCACAAATCATCACATTAAAAAATGAATTATATTAAGCACGTCCAACAATGTGCTTTTTTATCATAGCGTACGTTTAAAACATTCATTTAGATTATCATAATAATTAATAATTAAATAGTAGTAAGTGCAGTAGGGTCTTTTTTTAAAAAAATACATACACATATTTTTTTATGAAATGTACCGAGGGGAAAAATATAATAAAACTAAGCGTCTCTGAAAGATTTCATATTTTGATTAACTTTAATGGAACACTTAAATGCTTTAGGATTATATCTTAGGTCTCGGTAAGACATTTCTCGGCAAACAAATTTTAATTTCATTGACTAACGAGCGAGCACAGATTTTATTTTCTACAGGTCCTGAATTAATTAATTTAAGCGGAAATTGTTGCCGGATAAAGGACGAGAATAGAATTAATGCTCGATTAACTGTATAAATATCATTATCTGATCGTCTGTTGTACGAGAATAGATTTTAAATATTCGATATTTATTTAGATGCTTTTTTAAAAAAAAAACTTTATTGCTCAGATAACATTTAGTTTTACTCGTGAGAAAGTTTCGATGTGTTTTAATAAAATAAAACATGAAAATCGAATTTAATATTGTTTATCAATGAATTTTTCTCTGTATTTGAAAAATTAATAATACCTTTTCTCATTTCTGTTATTTTTAAAGTACTAATTTGAATTTTGGATATTTTACTGCAATTATTTAACTGTTTTTAGTGGAAAGTTTTGATTTGAATTTGTAAAAATATTAAAATTTTTAAAATCATTCTATCTGTTAATAAAGTTATAAAAAAATATCTATTTTTTTATACTATTAAAATTATAAAATTATTATCTGAATTATTAAATTGTTTGATAAGAGAATAATATAATTAAATTAAAATTGTAAATACAAATCAATTGATCAAAGAAATATAAATAACTTAAACTAGTAAACATTTATTTTCATTTTTAGAATGTTTTTTAAATCACTTTTTTTAATGTTTTGAAACAATATAAAAAAATTGCACAAAAATCTCCATATTTAAACAGTCTTTTTATAGAAAAAAATAATTTAGTTTTGTAAAATGTGTTCGATAATTTATATTTAAAATAATTTAATGTTATTATTTCTGTAATTAACACTTCTTAACTTTTATTTATAGAGTCATCAAAATGTAACCCTAGATTTGTGTTTTTTTAAAATAAACATGTCTATAGAGGGTGGTGTATAAAGAAACACGTGTATAGTTTCTTTTGTTTCTCTTTAATAAAACACAAATCTAGACGTCGTATTTGGATGACCCTATATGTTCTAACAGAATAATGAATTGTCACCCCAATACCAGAATATATTATAAAATTGTTCAATAATCACTTGTTTAATTTTTTTTATGAGCTGATGCACATTTTAATTGACATTTCTGATGATGATGATGATGATAGTCTTGTCATCATAGTCATGGCTCTAGCAATAGATGACTATTAAATAATTTTATAATGTTTTGTTGTGCACAGGGGTGATAATTCATTTGTGTTAAAGTGAATTTGTTGTAATATCAAAACAAATAGTTTCATAAAGGTTTTATTATTCTATTTTTCCTATTATTTGCCAATATATCTTTTCTTCATTTCATTTTATTTATTAGTTGAATTATTTCGATTTTCAGAACACTTATTTTAGTACCATAAATAGTACATCAAATAAATTATAATTGTTTTCATCTCTCATTATTATTGTATAAATATGTTTTGTATATATATATTAAATGAATTTAAATAAAAAATAATCTTGCACGAGTGAAAGAAAGATTTGTCTCTTTCAAATAAACTGTTCGAAGTGTGACAAAATTCAATTTAAAATTTCTTTTTACAAAAACGCACGCGTTCGCAAACATATAATTTTGTTATATATAAAAAAAGAAAAAAAGAGAGAAACAAATCGACGGATAAGAATGCGGACCTGTGCTCATTCTCTTCGTTATCTAATTATCACCTCCGAATATACGTACAGTTCGTCACGTACAGTCGCCCCAAAATGTTAAAGAACGATTCAAAACGTTCCACTGAACACTGACTGTCCTCTTTCGTCTTTAATGAGAACGAGTCACGTTCAGTATTATCGAGTTTGAACAGACATCTAGCGTTGTTCCACACAGAACCAGTTTGCGATTTAATGTTGTCACTAAAGGAATTGAATTATAACTGGTTTAGAAATATGTTCCAATTATATATATTTTTTTATTTCTTATTTTTTAGAACGGATTTTTTTAGAAAATTTGTTTATAATTTCTCAGTTTGCACAAATATTTATTATATTATCTATTGACAAGAAACAATTATTTATTTTCCAACTTAAAATATACAATATTTAATATATGTATATTACAAATTATGCATCTCAAAAATACGGAATATAATAATTAAATAAAATTATATATTTAAATACTTTGATAAGATCCCTATTTGAATTAAATAGGAGTTTATTAGTTTCCTGAAATGAAATTAAATTTCGTATTTTATATAAATAATTTAAAATTACACATTTATTATCATTCATTCAAAAATAATCTGAACTATAATTGTTATAAATCTATTTTCTCAATTAATAAATTAAAAAAATATATCTCATTATAATACTTATTATATAATAGTAAATATGTCTTTTAATTTATTTTATTGTATAATTGGATTTGTATTGATTTTTGGCTTTTTAAAAAACGTAGAAAATTTAACATCTCGAGGACCAGAGATATAGACCTATGTTTCGGTCTAATAAACATTTACGGGCTGGGACAGATTTGTGTTTTCACACTAATTTATACCAAAAAGTATATATAATGAGTATCTACAATCCATATACTGTCTTTCAACTATAATTTGATAAAAAATTATATAGATAATTTATATTCTCTTTTCTGTGATATTGTTGTAAATTTTTTTCTCGCTAATTTAATTTATTTTTGTATAAATTATGATGTGTAAGTAGAAATATAAGCTTTGTCAAAAATACATTAGTCCTTAAGGTGTCAATTAATATGGTACGTGATTAATTTGTATCAAATTAGTTTGTTAATATTTCAAAATTAATGTTTAAGAAAATTTATTGATCGTACTATAATTACCTATTCACTTAATTTTTTTAAAAATTTAGTTAAATTAATTTTTTTTTGATTGGAATATTTTTTATTTAATAATAGAATTAATTTTAATTAAATTAAAACGATAAACTACAGTTTACTGATATATAGTTGTAAATATTTTTTTCTAAACTGAAACATAATAATGAGCAAAATTTGAGTTATCCAGTTTTATTTCTCTGTACATAATTATATATTTATTTGATGTGTATGCAAAGTGACTAAAAGATATTTTTCGTTATTTTAATATTTTTATATCTTCTATTATCGTAAAATTTTATTAGATACAACATTAATCCTCGAACGCCGACATGGTCTAAGCCCTTATGTAGTAGTGTATATTAAACGCTTTTATCGGGTTCTTTTTTATTAAAGTTGGCCGCATTTTTTTATTAACCGTGTTAAAATATAATTCTGCATTATGTTCAACTCTATATGCGTTTAATAAAACTAAACGATATTTTTATGACGAGATTCGTCGACGTCCATATTTAATTAAATAAAGAAATAATAAGCAAACGGACTGATAAAATAATGAAACGATTGTCAACATAATTCGAACAGACTCGAACTTTAATATAAATTTCAATTTGAATGTAAAATCATATTTCGTTATTTACTGCGCACTAAAACATTTATTTCGCGTCGTCTATGCATGGCAAATCGTCCATTTTCAATTCGACGTCAGAACAAAAAGGAAGACACGAATAAGCAATAATGTGACAAATATGAGACAAAAGTGAGCAATATTCGTGTTCTGGAGGGACATAAACAAGCGGCTAGGGAAATAACTGAAAAAGTTTTCCATGCGGCAATAGCTGAAATTTTACAAGACGTCGGCGTCTGTGCGCGCGACGTTGTATCATAGGGGTGTGTCGTCGGCCGAATCGATGGTTTGAGTATTCCTGGATGCCGACGACAGCAGACAAGCAAAAGGAGTAGAAAACGGAAAAGGGTGCTCACTCTACGACCAACAAAAATAAAAACAGCCTATATACAAAGTGAATGACATTTTCCGGAAAATCTCATAAATTATTCATACTTTTCACGAGACCGGAATAATTTCTTTCATGGCAAACGTACACGTTATTGTCGTCGCTGAAAGATGCGAGAGTTGTAAGCTAAACATGCAAATCTACAAGACTAAACATTCTTATCTTATTGCGCGGGTGTTGCTCCCCGTAACTGTATTATTACTGTTTCATATATTTTTTCACGTTCCGTTTTTCCTTAACGACACGCAAATATGTACGAAAAATCAAAGAAAATGTCTCGTTTCAAAATACCTCGTTCATTGCAATCATACAACGAAGTGATTTAATAGTTTTTTTCTAAAAAATAAAAATATAAATACTTTTATTAGGATTTAGTAAATACTTCGGATGATTTATTTCATATATTTATTGTCATTCTTAAAAACTCATCATCGTTCTAATACATACATATTATTTTAAATAGGTAATAAATATTTATATTTATCATCTGTTTATAATAATTTGTAAATATGGATTAAAGAATCAATTAACCAAAATTCCATATATAAAATGAAATAGGAAATTGATTTCAGAAAAATAATTCACTATTAATATCAGAAAAATTATTATTATATCAGAAAAATAATTCACTATTAATAAAAAAAATCATTTCAAGTTTCATTCTTGTTGTTTGGATAGTTTTGAATTTTCGACAAACTTGTCATAATATTATAGTTAGAATTTGGAAAATTAATTAGGTATAATTTACATATACGAAAATCATACCTATTATATACATAATATGTTTACAACTTATCGTTTAGATTAATGCAAATTTTGGTTCTTATACGTGCGACCGCATCCCTTACAGCTACTGACATTGATTTATAGTTAAGTTACAGGCAGTTAACAACTACATGTACGTTGAAATATAAATACATTCATTCATACAAGTTTATATACATACATACATACATACATATATATATATATATATATATATATATATATATATATATATATATATATAAACACGTATGAATAAACAGAAATAAAAATTAATCATTTAACATTATTTGTTTTGGAACTGTGGCGAATTTACTTCTACACAAATGAACTATCACTCCAACACCACAAGATATTAATCATAAGATATCGATATCAATCATTTAAATGTTGTTATTAATTATGGTAAAGACAAACAACTACATATATAGTAAAATACAAAATTACTCCTTTTATATTCATATTTTTATTAAAAAAAAGTTTGTGCTGATTTCAAATAAACTTTAATGTATATGTATAGTATATTTTTATATGTAGCTACATTTTTTATTTACCCTTTTTCCAAAAAAAATCATTCCATCTTTTATACTGTTTTAAATTTATATCTGTTGAAAATGTCATATATTTTTTAGTAATTTTTTATTTAATTTGTCCGATCCTTAAAAGAGAAGGACTTGCCTTTAAGTTTTAATAGAAGAAATAGTAATAGAAGAATAGAATATTTAGTTAATATGGAATACTTTGTAGCATCTAGCCAGTTTTCAGTAATTTTTATTAATTGGTTGAAAATACAGTTTAATGTTGAAAATCGTTACGAATTTATATTCTAATAATTAATATCAATTAAAATTGATATCTTGTTAATTTACCATAAATTGTGTATTGGACACATTAGTAATTATTATTTTGATTAAGCGAATTATTTTATTCTATATTAGATATTTTCGAAGGTAGTTTTATTAGCTTAATTTTTTATGTTAAATAAATTTGTAATATTTTAAAAATATTTCGTGATTATTTTAGAAAAACTATAAGTAAATAATCAAATTTAATAGAAGAAAAAATGCAATTGATTATTATTAAATGTTGTTAGTGTCGAAATGTAAAAATAAAAATTATTTTATGACATAATTTAATAATATATCAATTAAATTAAATTACAATTAATTCATATCAATATATAAAAAAATAATTTAAATTAAAAATTATAGATATTTAGGACCAAAATTTTTAACACGATGAATTTTTTGAAATAAACAGGAAAATATTATTTTTTTAAAAAAATAATCAAGTCGATATATTTTCGCCGCATTAAAAAACTTATTTTCTTATTTATTTCATGATTTAATTTATCTTCTCGTAATCGTTCGAACTAATTAGAAGAGATAAATTATTGATATATTTATATACATCAATAATTCAATACGTGTTATTCATACTCAAACCTATCGTTGTGTCGTCAGTACCATCTGGTGTTGAGTAGATAACGCGTGAAAATTGTTCAAGTTCGTATGCCGTTGAATAGATGCCTCTTGTGTTAAAAAATACCAAAGAGGTTTAGAGTCGCTACTCTCCTGATACCGCAACAATGTTGGTAGGGATGCAAGAATTGTTAAATTTTCTAGGCGGAGTTTGAAACCCAGCCTTCGGCCAGCTGTTCGAAATCAACAGTCAACATACACTAAATTCTGACAATAGTCGTGTTATAGACACGAAAGAGGACGGTTGCGAGTTAGTTTCGCTCTAAATGTGAGCTGTTGTCGAAATTTTAATCGTTTTCGACCGGTACTCTTGAATATTTTTTTCTTGTAATTTTATATTTCATATTAGTGTAGTATAATTCGATACTTAAGTTCGCTGTGTATTTAAATAAGTGTCCAGATTAAACGAAATAAATAAAATAAGTATGCTTTCGTTACGCTGACCTGTCTAATAAAAACAACTTAAAAATTATGTGTTGTTGTTAAGTGTTTCGAATACGAAAATGGCGTTAATATTTTCAAAGTGGTTCAGTTTAACTTTTATATTATTCATTATAACTGTTTCGGCGCGATCGCTGACAAGTCTCGGCAACGACCCTCCGCGTGGATGCGACTGGATATTGGAAGCGTCGCCGTATCCACCGGAACTCGAACAGATCGTACTCTCGTGTAGACTTCGAACGATCGGCGGCGTTGAAAAACTTTTATCAAATCTAACGATGGCCCAAACCGAACGACTCACTGCACTTCGGCTCGCGTGCAGTGACGTTCTGTTCTTCGAGAGTTCATTGGAATCGAGCCGCCATCGAGGCGGATTTCTGGCACCGTTGCGACGTTTACGTGACCTCACCATAGAGTACTGTAAGATCCGTCGCGTTCCGGAATCAATTTTATCGACTTTGCGTGACCTGAGGCATCTGTCACTCAGATCGCACAATTCAGATTGGTCTGCAATGAGTCTCGAATTGCATCCGGACAGTTTCCGTGGCTTGTCCGAACTTCGAACGCTCGATCTCGGCGATAACAATATATGGACCGTGCCGTCTCGGTTGTTTTGTCCTCTGTATAGTTTAGTGTCGTTGAACCTAACACAGAATCGGCTCCAAGACGTATCGATGTTAGGATTTTCCGAATCGGCGACGGGCTGTAATTCTGCAATAGAAGTCGTCGATTTGTCCTACAACGATATAATTGTGTTGCCTGATTTCGGTCTGTCCGGTTTAAAATATCTACAACATTTACATTTGCAAGACAATGCGATATCGACGGTGGGCGATCGAGCGTTTCACGGTTTGACCGAACTGCGTACGGTTAATTTATCTAGTAATTCGTTGATTGCATTACCACCGGAACTGTTTCAAATATCTCGACAGTTACGTGAACTGAATCTCCATAACAACTCGTTGAGTGTCCTCGCTCCGGGCATTTTCGAAGGTTTGGATCGTTTGGAAATCTTAGATTTGTCTAGAAACGAATTGTCCAGTCAATGGGTGAACAGAGACACGTTTACCGGTTTAGTACGTTTGGTGGTTTTAAGCCTAGCGCACAATTCGTTGTCGAGGATCGATGCGGCCGTATTCCGCGATCTTTACAGCTTACAAATGTTGAGTTTGGAATATAACGAGATCGATTTTATTTCCGAGACGGCGTTCAACGAATTAAAAAATTTACATTCTCTCACGTTGACTCACAATCGATTGAAACGAATCGAAGCTGAACATTTCTCGGGTTTATACGTTCTTCATTTCCTCTTTCTCGATTCTAATCAAATCGAGTGGATACATCCGCGTTCTTTTGAAAATTTCACCGATCTGCACGATTTAATTTTGAACGGAAATCATTTGGGTACCGTACCGGAGGCTGTTAAAAAACTCTCCTCGCTCAAAACGCTCGATTTGGGAAAGAACTCCATATCGAGTCTGAACGATACGTCTTTCCAGGGCTTAGACAAATTGTACGGCTTACGTCTGGTCGATAATCATATTGTCAATATATCGCGCGATACGTTCTCGACACTACGCTCGCTCGAAGTACTCAATTTGGCAACTAATCGCATAACGCACGTGGAACAAAGTGCGTTCGCCGGAAATCCAATTCTTAAAGCGATACGTCTCGACGGTAACAAATTAACGGACATTAGCGGCGTGTTCACGAGCTTGCACAGTCTCGTGTGGCTGAACGTATCGGATAACAATATATTGTGGTTCGATTTCAGTCATTTACCGAAAAATCTAGAGTGGTTGGATATGCGCGATAATCAAATCTCCGAATTGGGAAATTATTACGAAGTGAGTAACTCGCTGAAAATAAAGATGCTCGATGCCAGTTTTAATCTGCTGACGCAGATCGATGAGAGTTCCGTGCCGGACAGCGTCGAAACGTTGTTCTTAAATAATAATAAGATCGGTAACGTTATGCCGGGCACGTTTCTCAAGAAACATAACCTCGAAAAAGTCGTTCTGTACGGTAATGAAATCCGCGCTCTCGATCTCGCCGCGCTCGGTTTGAGTCCGGTCTTGGACGACAGAGATTTACCGCAATTTTATATCGGTGGAAATCCGTTTCATTGCGATTGTAAGATGGAATGGTTACAGCGTGTGAATCAGTTATCTCGAACGCGTCAATATCCACGTGTTTTAGATTTGGACGCCGTGGCTTGTAGTTTAGCGCACTCTCGCGGTGCGCCACCGCAACCACTTCTGGAATTAAAACCGTCTGATTTCCTCTGTCCGTACGAAACGCATTGTTTCGCCACCTGTCATTGTTGCGAATTCGACGCTTGCGATTGCGAAATGACGTGCCCGAATAACTGTACGTGTTATTACGATCTCACGTGGACGTCGAACGTTGTCGATTGTAGTAATGCGGGCTACAAACAAGTGCCCGAACGAATTCCGATGGACGCGACAGAAATATATCTCGACGGAAACGATTTAGGCGAGCTCGGTAGTCACGTATTTATAGGCAAGAAGAAACTACGAGTGTTGTACTTGAATAATAGCAATATCCAAGCTGTACATAATCGTACGTTCAACGGAGTCAAATCGTTGCAAATACTTCATATGGAAAATAATCAGATAGACGAGTTACGCGGTTTCGAATTCGATCAATTGGAAAACTTGAACGAATTGTATTTGGAGCACAACAGTATAGAGACTGTCGGTAATACGACATTTAAAAACATGCATAAATTGGAAGTGCTGAAACTCGACGATAATAAAATCGTCGACTTCTCGCCTTGGCAGAAATTACCCGATACGAAAGCTCAGATTTCTCTGAACGGTAATCAATGGTCTTGCGACTGTCATAGCGCTGCTAAGCTGACGGCATGGTTGCGTCAACACGAAGGCGACACGAGCAAGATGCTGTGCTCGAACTCCGACGACGAAACCGTCGCGGACGCGATTCGTCGCTGTGAAGAAAATCAAGATAACGCGGTCGCCACGTCGGTGATTCAACGTGACATGAACGTCGATAAACCTGCAGGGAACTCGGCGTACGTTCCATTGTTGGCGGCAACGTTGGTCGCGTTGATAATCGTTTGTTTGCTGATGGCCGTCGCGTACGTGTTTCGGCAAGATGTGCGCTTGTGGGCACATTCGCGGTACGGTGTACGTTTGTGCGGTTACCGAGCGGGAGGCGCGGACGCGGACAGTGATCGCGATAGGTTGTACGATGGATACGTCGTGTACAGTCTCAAAGACGACGAACTTGTCTCTCGCGTCTTGGCCCCTGAACTGGAACAGGCCGGTTATTTACTCTGTTTGCATCATCGCGATCTGCATCTCGTACCCGGTGCTTCGTATCTCGCCGACAGTGTTCTGGGCGCCGCCGATGCTAGTCGTCGCGTGATACTGATCATGTCGTCGGCATTCCTCGCATTCGAATGGTCGAGACCGGAATTACGAGCAGCACTGTTGGCGAGTCTACGTAGTAGTCGAAGAAGACATAAACTGTTATGTGTGTTGATCGACGGAACTCTTCCTCCAGCTCCCGATCCCGAACTGCGTGCTATACTAAATACAGCCACTCCGCTTGCATGGGACGACCGACGGTTCTGGGAGAAGTTACGTTACGCGATGCCGGACGTGGCGGCGTCGCCGAAAAAAATACAACGGGCTCCGGAAACAAGGTCGTGTAAATTGACGAGCGGACAACACGGTGCTAGATACACGGCCGCCCCCACAGCTCTGGACGCTTGGTATCGGTTTAACATAGCGTCCGTACCACCTCCTGTACCTGTACATCAGGGCGTCGCGACGCCGACACCTACTCAATCGACGTACGTGTCCGGTGACGAAGCGGAGGGTTCGAGTGCTGCCAGTAGCCAACATTACGAGTCTGCAGAACATGGTTATATGGCCATACCACAAACGCACGTGTATTCTACTATCCCGGATACACGCGGTTCGCATCCCCAACAAACGTCTAACACGAGGACTTATTTCGTGTAAGCTTGTGTGTATTGCTGAACCTGTTTATCCGATTCATGTTATTTCGTAAGGCGTGATTACTTATTTATTGATAAATGAATGGAACATTGAAATATTAATTATTTAAAATATGTTCGGTAAGAAATATAATAAGCACCGCGCGGTATTCACACAGTATTTTTAAACTAGTGATTTTATATTATAATTTAAAATCGATGTGAGAGACGTTGAGGACAATTTTTAATAATCGGATATAATACTTGTGATTGATAAACTAAAAATTAGTCATCGATTTAATTCATGGAAGCATTGTAAGCTACGAGATGAATATTTTTAATGTAATTATATATAAATATATTAGCTTACATGTTCTATCACATTTTCTATAATATATGCTAAAAATCACCACGTAATACATATTAGACTGAAACATTTTTTGCAAAGGATCATCATGGATATTTTATGATTAGCTGAAATCTTGACTGACGGCCTTATTATAAAAAAAAAAAAAACATTCGTTCTATTGCTTTGTAAATAACATAAGTAACGAAATATAATTTTCCTTACTATAATGTCAATTAATACATTCATGGAAATGTTGACTTATTGTTTTGAAAAATTATTGTACATTCAGTTCTGTTTACTGATTAACAATTTTACGAATTTAATATAGGCCTAATAAAAATAAACTTTTCAAAATCAAAATCAAATACGAAATTATTCTTATATAAGTTCTAATTAAAAACAGATATAATTGTGAATGTGTATAAATAATATATATATATAGATTGATACTTAAGACTTTTTGCAAATATTAAATTATTTTCAATTTTTAAAATGTACATTGTGTATATAGACTTAATTAAGGATATTTATTTTACCGCATGAGGCATTATCTATTGTATGTATGTACATACATTCAATACATGTATATGTATATATATATATATATATATATATATATATATATATATATATGCGCCCATGAATATGTATATACTTACATGTATACTTATGTCAACGATAATTTGTTATATCATTGGAGTTAAACGCTTATTAGCAATATAAGCTGTATCATGTATATGTAAGAAATTTAAAACTGTCATCCTATGTATTATATTTTAATTGATAAAAATTTTAAATGACTGCTATAATAAAATATAAAGACAGTTTTCTTTTTTAACACTCGTGTTTATCTTAATCCCGAAATCCTAATATTCTTATAGATGTCTCAGGATATACAATTATATATATATATAATATATATATATATATATATATATATATATATATATATATATATATATATACATATAAAGAAAAAAATCTGGGACTATTATTTATTTTATCAATAATATATATATATATATATATATATATATATATATATATATATATATATGTATTTAATGCAAATAAGGCCATTTAAGAAATTATATTGACTATTTATTGCACCACAACTTTAATTAACAATTCATTATAGTGCATCGTCGAATGATGATGTCAGCCTGTCTAAATATATATAGGAAATTACATTAATTTTCTATAAAAATACTTTATTTTTATATTCGTATTTATTTTTTGATTGTCATAAATTTTATCAACATTTTTTATGTTTATTTTATATATATATATATATATATATATATATATATATAAATTCTAATATCATTTGCATTTTAACATATTAAATATTAAAAATATAAAATCATTTAAAACACAATTTTGTTAATATATATATATATATATATATATATATATATATATATATATATATATATATATATATATATATATATATGTATGTACAAAATGTATGCATGTGTTCATGTTTATAGTTTGAAATTAAAAAGAAATAATGAGGGCTTAATCAATCATTTAGCGCAGATGAGCCACATATGTCTCTTAGTTTTTTAATTTAAAATTTTGTAGTTATTATGACATAAAGAAATTAATTTCAATAAAAATACCAATGATTAATGTTGACTACATAATACGCCATTATTTTACCAAGTAAAAATAATTTAAAACGTAAAATGAATGGATTAATTCAACTATCATAAAATAATTGATGTTTTAGTGCTTAATCGAAATTTTATGATGTATATAAAGATAATTATAATTTCAAACATTTATTGAATTTTTATTAATATTAGAAAATGTATTTAATGTATGTATGTTATGAAATCATTTTTTTTATTTTAAATAAATTTTAAAATTTATCAAGATACATATAAAATATCAAATTGATAACATATTTTTCACTATAATAAAATATTTAAAACTATATAAATAGTTACATTTATTTTTACTTTAAATCAATGTTGAAACTAATTAAATATTTATATATATATATATATATATATATATATATATATATATATATATATATATATATATATAATGCTGATCATTTTTATAAAATAATAAAAGATACATCTAATTTTTAAAAAAATCAAAATATTGAGTGCTTATTAATTGAAAAGTCAATTGAATATGATTAGGTATTTTTGAAATAATTATAGGTAAAATGTAAGATTATTTTTTATTTCATATAGTGTTTCATAATATATATATAAAGTTTTGAAATAGTCAATTTCACGGTTATTAGTTATACTAAAAATCAAATTTCTATTGATCATTTTTCATTCATCGTTAAATTGTCGAATATTAAAATAGTTAATAAAGACAGGTTGAAATTAAAATAAAATTGTAATGCATCATTAACTTAAAAATATTCAGCTTGTATGTAAGTATATCTTGAAGAAAACATTGCGTCCGTTGTAAGAAACTTAAAAGTCTGATGAACACGAATTTAATTTTCATTGACAAATGGTTAATATCTTTTCCAGTTATCATTTATTCAGCAAATATGAAACAATAACAGGATGTGAAGTTCGCGAAAAGTTTGTAATTCAAATCAAACAGTGTGATGAAATTAGTACATTTTTAGTATGGTAGCTTTATTAAGTATATAACATAATTTTCGTCTCGTTCGATTAATATTCCGTGTAACAATAAGGTTTTGTTCTATAAATTATTTATATGTCGATAAAAATGTACGTATTTTAAGAATTTGGAATTAAAATAATTACGTGCCAAATATTACAAGTTATGTTTTTTGAATGAAAATGTATTTAATGAACAACAAAAAATTATAGTTCATAAAATCGTGATACAATTAATATATGATATATTTCTATATTATAAAGCAAGTTTTATTTTAGAAATATTACCAAAAGGTTTATTTTCGAATGTAAAAAAAATGTTTGTTGTTTATTTCGAAGAAATAATTTTTAGAAGTTGCTATAAATATTAATTAAATATCTCAGTCTATATTATAGGCTTAAAAATAAACTTTATTTTTATTGAAAACAACAGTTGTAAAGTTTATAAAAAATTATTTACATTAAATTAATTTTAAAAATTAAAAAATAGAAATTGCTTCTATAATTGAAACCTATTCATATTTGAAAAAATAAAATATTAACACAATCTAAATATTTTTCATTACTCAGTTTTATCTCATATATACATATATAAAATTGTACAAATGATTCTCTACTTGGATCAGAAATGGCTGTATTTTTTTCTTACAATAAAAATGTGTTTACTACTTTAGTCTGGAGGGTAGTCATCAATCTCTTTATTTCTTCAATGTATTCTTGGTAAATTCGAAAAAACTTTTATCGTAATATTGATTAGTAGATGTGATTAATAATGTTCAATTAACGTAAAAATAATGAGTTCAAATTTTATATAATTTTCTAACAAATTTCGTTAACAATTTTGTACGATATTTTTGGCATGTTTCATATTTTATATTTTATTTTAACAAATATATATATATATATATATATATATATATATATATATATATATATATATATATACACACACAAATTTCGTACGAATTATCTTACACTACAACCATAAATTGAAACGATTTTTCTTTTATAATAAAAAAAGTGTTTACTACTTTAATAAATAATGTAGCAATCAATTCCTTTTCATTATTTGAATACAATATTCTTACCAAATTCCAAAAATACTATTATTTTATTGATTATTAAATATGAATAATATTCAATTGATGAACACATATTTAATATTTTAAATACTTATAAATATAAATTTATTTTTGGGATATTTTCAGTATTTTTAAAATTTATAAAAATAATACTAATATGCAGAGTTCGTATTTTTTTAAAATTATGATAGTACTAAAAATTATTAGGAATCTTCCTGTAATATAATCAATAGAATATTTGTTTATCCATTATTGCTAAAATTAAGTTTTAAATATAAATGAACCCATTTTTTTCTAAATAAATTTTAGCAATAATAGATAAATAAATATATAACAAAAGTACCTATTAATTATACTACAAGTCCTAAAAAAAATATAATAGAGCGATTAAAATGCATAATTAAAAATAATTAAATTAATTATGTTTTTTGTTATTTGAATTTATGATATTATTTTATGAAGTATGTGTAATATAATCCTACTATTATATATATATATATATATATATATATATATATATATATATATATATATATATATATTATACGTGAATTTTATATAATTTTTATATAAATTCAATTTAATAAATATATTTATATGAATTTATAAATACACAAATTAAATTTCGTTTTAAAATATTATAAAAATATACAAAAATAATTTTTAAATAAAATATTTGTTTTATTACTGATAAAATATATTAATAAATTGTTAACTTTTAAACAATAAATAAAAAAGTCTAATTCTTTCTTTATAGAATCTGATATATAATATTATATAGATAATTTTGTAGTTTCCAAATAGCATACTTTTAAAAATAAACTATTAAGAATATTTTCAATATAAAAATTTTCAAAGATATTTGGTTTTGTTAGTATTTTATTTTGAACGTAAAATTATTTTTTTTTCAATTAAATTTTCAACAAAAATAATATAAAATGTAAAATATAACTGATTATTTTTGAAACAAAGTTATTTTAATTTTTGGCGAGAAGTTTTTAAACCAGAATTTTATTTTTATTTAATATATATATATATATATATATATATATATATATATATATATATATATATATATATATATATATATATATGTATATATATATATATATATATATATATATATATATATATATATATATATATATATATATATACATATATATGTATATATGTATGTATGTATGTACATTGCACACAAAAATACTGTATTATTTCTAACCATTATTTTATTAAAAAATATATATTCAAAAATTCAGAAAACAACTTTTCGAACTCCTGTAAACATTCATAAGTTGCTTATTCTGCTCTTCAGTCACTTGAAAGTAATTTTATTTTCAACAGTCTTAGCTTTATTTATTTTTAGATACGATTTATTACGATAATATGACAGTAAAAATGTTTCGTTTATAAATTAGTTTAATATTTAGTACTATCATTTATTATAGAGATTAATCGTACGAAAGTATTATTTGCTATGTGTGTAATTTTTCAAATTTCCAAATCATAAAATAAGGAAGATAAATTATTTATTTTCTTAGACGTATTAAATATTAGTATTCCAAAATAAAAAGAATTTTTAGGGTTTGAAATTAATGTTTATTTAAATATATACATATAAATTCGTATTATATATATATATATATATATATATATATATATATAAATAAGTGTGTGTGTGTGTATTTATGTTTTATAGATTTATGTCTAACTTTATAATTGTTTTTAATATTAAATGAACTATAGTAAAATTTATATTTTTTATTTTAAATAAATATTTCAAACACATAACCTCATTATAAAACGAGTTGATAATTTTATTAAATTTGATATATATATATATATATATATATATAAGCATATATTGCATTCATGAATATATGTTCTATAGATTATTTATGTTGAAGTAAAATATGATCCTGGTATGTTGCAGAAATTTCATTTACAGTATTAACGAGACGTTCTTAACACGTATGTCAACTCTAATTAAATGGAATATAAGACGTAGCTGTGAATAAAATTATCATATAATTTTCAAATACACCAATACATTATACATAAGTAAACTGAACGTCTATAATATACATATATACTTTGAGCAAGTTACAGATTTTCTTTATTTTTAATGAGCCGTATCTAAGAATGAGTGTCTTACATGTCGCCTACAAATTCACTACACGTTTCCTTAAATCTAGCAAAGCAGAACATAAATTGTGAATGATATTATCAGAAGTCGGTGTTCCAATAGTCAATACTTCTTAGAAACTGGTCGTCTGTATCAATTGAAATGTTTCCAACCCAAACGTTTCTATTACTATTTTAAGACGTGGGCTGGTATGGGTACATAATGTATGATCATAGATACATATATATGTATACGTACGTTTAACCCGTGTTCATTTAACTAAAAGTATAAAATATGGACAGTCCTGTACCATTTGACGGTGTTTGAATCCGAGACTAGTGTCGTGCGATTTGAATAGCATTCGAATCGCAAGAATGTGCTTTAATCAAAAGATCTGCTTTACCTCTTATTAAAATACGTTTGCATGACGAATACACAAATCCACACACATACATTATATAAATATATACATATATAAGTCATGTTTTCATATCAAAGTTAAAAAGATATTTCTCTTTTTCAAAAACTTCAGTTTTATATTTAAATATAATATTTTTTTAAAAAAATATTTATTCATACATTTATTTTATTATTGTTAAAATAAAATCAAGTATAGAAAAGTAATTTGTATTAGTCTCAATTGACTCAATTTTTCCATGAATGATTATCAGAATTATTTTCAAGAATTATAATCACGTTATAATCCTCAAATGTAAATAAAGTACATTATGTACTACTTATGTGTACATATATATATATATATATATATATATATACATATACATGTAATTGTGTACTTATATTTATATTGTTATTAGATCTTATTTATATTTTTTGCAATTTATTATCAAAGTATTTATTATAATTAATTTATATATTATAATTGACAATTTTCTATGACATAAAAATTATCTATAGTATTTTCCAATTTTTTAAATTGCTATTAAGTGTATAAGTACATGATAAATGAAATCTTAGTATCGATAATATATTAATCACTAATTTTAGCAATTAATTCTGATATAACTTTTGTTATGAAATTAAAAATGTTATTGCATGGAACATTTCCTACTTGAATAATAATCTCTTATATAATTATTTGTTTTTGTAATTACTTCATTTTAATTTTTTTTCATTTCAAATACATAAAATAAAATACACATAAAAATATTATCCGGGCAATTTTCTTAAATTTAGTTTTTTTGCATTCGATTTTTACTATAAAGAAAATATCAGTTTAGTTACATATATCTATAGATAGCCCAGATGAAACTGAATGGTTTATATATACATTTATCTGCTTACTATTTTTCATTTTTATTTGAACCATCCTATAGATACATTTTTTAATATAAGAGTTGAACAACTTGAAAGAGTTTTCATTATATTGAATTTATATGAAAATTCCTAAAAAAATATAAGGAATTACAAGTTTAATTTACTTTTTTAATTAATTAGACTTGTGTTCAAACACATGGAGTATATTTATCCACTTGTTGTAACAAGTATTCATTTTTATTTTTTATTTAAATATTTTATCACATTTTATTAAGACACAAATTTTAAATTTCACTAATAATTTTTTTATTTTATTTAATCAAATAGAATTATATTTTTATACTTATTTCAATTGATCTTGACACAAAATATTACTCAAGTAAATTATATTTATATACATATATATATATATATATATATATATATATATATATATATATATATATATATATATATATATAATTTTATCGGTCGATGTTCTGATTTATTATTTTTTAATATTTACTTCTTTGTGATAATGTAGATATTAATTTATCTTATCGGTTGTTTATTTTATAAAAAAAATAATAATAAGTTATCAATGTACATAACGATTTTTTTAATTTATTTATGTAATATTTTATGTATTTCTATTATTAGACATTGCTAAAATCCAGTATCAGAAATTTTTATTTTTTAGTAATGAAAATAATTAACATTTTCTTTCTCTATAATAGAATAAAAATATTACAAAATTATCTAACTTGTACGAAACTAATTACTAGTGCAGATTATTGAATCGTACGTATGTTCTGTACAATTTTAAAATTTTAGTTTCTCTGAATTAAAGTAACAATCCATCGCGAATGTTCTCGTCGTTGTTATGATTTCAGTTCTCATTTAATATATGCTTTGTGTGGTACAAAACGATGTTGTAAATATAATTTATAGTAATTATGCTATTATAAATATTATATTAAGTTGAAGGTGTACCGTCAACTTCAAACACACCAAAGTTGGCATGAATATTCATCAAGTTCATGGAGTATTAACATTCTGCTTGAGAACACAACAAGATATTTCCCGGATGGCTAAACTACATAAAAAATCTATCCTTGAATTAAACTGTTTATGGCAATATTAATTTTACTATAGGCGAATTAAACGAATTACCATCGGTAATTATCAATCCGTATTTTTTGTTTATAATTACTGTAACCAATTCTAAGCGAATAAATTTCCAAATATTTTATTTATTTACTGTTTTTGCTTTCCGAGAAACGTGTTTATAACGTAGAACAGCGTATCAGAATTGTAATTCGAATCGAAGATTTGTTTAATAATATTTTTTTTCTATCGATTATTATAGTTCTAATATTAATAAAAATAAATTGATACGTCGTTTTTTCTTCGACATAAAAAAAACTAGTCGTTTAATTTCATTCGCGTACGATTACTTAATTTTTTATTGACGGTTATAGAATGTCAATTAATAATGAATATTACTATTTTTTAAAATGAGATTTTATTATATAATTTAAAAAAGACACTGCGAAATTTAATATGTAAATATTATATAAAAAATATATGTTTATTTAGAATTATGGTGTTGTAAAATTAAATTGATTTCGAAAAGTAATATATTAATTAAAAATATTCATAAATTTAATACTGTGTATTTTTATAATCGAACATAATTATTCGTATAATTTATTATTAAAAACGTTTTTTTTATATCTAAGATCTGTTGAGAAACGTATTAAGTATGTTATTTTTAATTGACTTGACATAAACGGATTTTCTCATAAAGTTCAATTTTAACTGTTTTTAAATAATACATATAAAATATATATATCTTTATAGTTGGAATAAATTATCTGAACTTCTTTCAACTTTGCAATTTGTAGACGTTTTAATAAAGATGTATAATACATAACTTCTTGAAAGAAAACGTAATTAAAAACACAAACTTGACTCTGTTATAATATTAATATTTTATTTTAATAAATATAATGAACGAGATTTGATCTTAACTTTAAAATATATCAATTTTTAATTACACATTTAGATGACGAGCAAATTATCTTGTGAAGTTAAATTCCATATTCCCTCGTTATTATTGATTTGTTATTAGCAACATCTCGACATAGTTAATAAAAAAAAGTAATATATGTCCATACGTAGTATACGTGTGTGCTTTTATGTATTTACGTTCGTATTTTATTTCTATTTTGTGTCAATTATTTAATGAAATATTGTAAATTTATTTATGTATATTGTGTAATTTCAAAATTACAATATTGTGTTTTTAAACAACATTTTTATTTAAATAATGATTACATCGAATGTTAAATATATTTCACATAAATATCAATGATTTATTGCTTTATATTCTGAACCGTACACAATACATCAACAAAAAATTGTATCCGTAGACCAAAAGTTGTTGTTAAAATAATATCATAATTCTTGCATATTCAATTAACTTAACAACCATAAATAATTTCATACAATGAGTTGTCTATTCGGATAAATTTACACATAAAACATAACTAAAAGTCGTATACACACACAAATGTAGACGTTGTGTTATTGATATGAACAAATTCTGTTAGTTGAAAAGATGTTCTCTCCGTGCGTATATAGGTAACTGTTAATATAAGCAATATGACGACGACATGGACCCGTGACCAATAAACGCAATACTTTGTCAAAATTAGCATCAGTTCTACATCAGAAAACACCTGCTTAAATTATATGTCGCCCACACAGCAAAGTAAATAAAAATCAAACACCATATGTGCATATCTTTACCGTACACAGCAGGTTATGGCGTTCTTTAATACTCAGGTGTTTCAAAATAACGAAACGTTAGACTCGAGAAATATTAAATAATGTCGAGATAATATGATACTTAAAAATCTGTCGGTTGTGCTTATGTCGTGTGACCACTGTCACCTGCTCTCGACTTTTATGTGCTATCGAAAGTCATTCTTACAATCTATTGTTATTTTTTGTTCTCTCCTTAAAGAAAACACACGATTGTATATCGCTTAATCGATTAATACAAATTTTACAATACTCGTAAACGTACGATTTGAAATTTCGAATTCGATTGTATATTTTTCAAGATATCAAAAAAAAATAATAATAATTTCATGCGGTCTAATAATAAACTTGCATAAATACATTCATAAACACCGACCACATTTACATCACGTATTTATTAACACCAGTAACTATCTAGTTTTTAACAAATACTTCTTTAATTGACAGGAAAGAATACTTATTTTAATGCTGGTTTTCACTTTGGTGATTTCGTGGAATTTTTCAGAATTATCATAACACTAATAACTTTATTTTTAAATTCTAAATTAAGCAACCATAAAAAAAGTATAAAAACCAACAATTGTATTTGAGATATACTTAGTGATACGAATTTCGTTAATTTATATTACGCTATATAATTTTTGAACCAGATTCGATAAATATGTCTCGGTATGAATGACAATATATATCGAGTCGTATAAAAAAATAATACGAGACGTCTCCAAAATGACTAAAGAAATATATCAAAAACCAACAAGACTCGCAAAATATGAGTTATTCAAATGATTATGAAAGTAATTCAAAAATAAAATGGGGTTCACGGTTTCATATGTATCTCACTTCACTTTTGAACAAGGAAACGAAAAAGATGTGTGTGATGATGGATGAAATTGATAAATAGACTTATAAGTTATTTTAAATTAAAGAGAAAAAGTTTTCAACCTACTTGAAAATGTGATATTTTATATACATGTATATATATATATATATATATATATATATATATATATATATATATATAAATAGATAGTCATTTTTTAAATATTTTTTCACATCCTTAAAGTTTATAATCATCTTTGACTTATTTATTACATTTACTTTAAATTATAGTATAAATATTTTTTATAATTTTGTTGAAATGAAAAATATTTTATTTATTATTTAGTTTGAATTGTGTATTTAAACAAAAAATGATTATAATTTAAAAAGTACATTCGTATTTAATTCAATCTTCAATTTTTTAATCAAACAAATATATTAATTAATTAATGATAAGATTTATCATTAACTAAAACTTGTAAACAAATTTAAACACTTAGGTTTATTTTTATCAGTTTTTCAATATTTAGATTATATTATTTACAGGAAAAATTGTTACAAAGTTATCAGGATTTTTTTTTAATTTTATTTCTTAAAAAAATAAATCTCTTTTAATAACCATCTAATGAATCTATCAAATTGACTAGCTTACTATATCGAATGTCATATTATTTGGTAATTTATCTCTATTTTAAAAATATTTTTTTTAAAAAAACAAACATAGGAAGATATTAGATGTTTCATAAAATTACAATTGAGTTAAATTAAATTATATTAAATATATTGTTTCATAACAAATACTAAATAAAATTCAATTTTCAATTTAACCAATTTGTAAATATTTTTTTTATAAATACCACATGTATAGAAATTTGAATATTTATTTACATATATACATTTTTTTTTTGTTTGTACGAATTTATGTATGCACATTGTCGTGTGTATATGTAAAACAAGAAGAAAATTAATAATTGCATTAATTTAATGAGAATCCTGAACACGAATTCGTGCACATAAACAAAAAAAAAATGGTAAATACAAAATAATAAAATATTATGTTTGGTTGCTTATAAAAGGATTAAATCACGTTTATATAATTTCCGTAATATTTTTATTATGTGAGTATTCTGTTTATTAATCGGTCACATTCGTTTGAAAAATAAATGACATTATTATATATTAACATTATACTACAGTATGGCATAAACGTGATAAGTTTAAATTGGAGAAAGTACGAATTTTTTTCAAATATGTCATTTCGTTTCCACAAACGTGACGTACATTGTTGTGGACACAATACTGCCTATAATTGTTTTCAATCGCTCACTGTTTGTTTTCAAATAAACGAAATAAGTAAAAATAAACATATTAATTTCGTATCAAATGTAATTTATAACTATTTGGATTGATGCGCTTTAGATGATCTAGACAGGTTAAATTAATGACATTTTATGGAAATGAATCTGTAAAAATTATTATTATGAAATGAAATAGAATTTAATAAACACGTCCCTAGTATAAAAATGTTATATTGTACATCATATGTTTAATTTCTGCAAAGTGTATCAACCTGTTTTCTTTATAAATTATTTTTATGTATTTTTTCCAAGAACATCAAGTGTAAATCAATAAGATAATAAATGAGGATGTAAAATTACAATTAGGAATTTTGAGTAATATTATGTTTGAACAAGATAACAGTATATGCAATAAATATTATTCATACCTTTAAATAACAAAATTGATTATATATTGTATGTATGTATTGATTATATATGTATATATATATATATATATATATATATATATATATATATATATATATATATATATATATATATATTAACTGCAGCAGCAGCATCTCTTTCTATCTACTGTTGAGTGAAGGCCTCTTCTACAACTTTGAACTATGACTGATCCCATACCTTTCTCTTCCATTCCACTAAGACGAAATTTCTTATGCTTCTGTCTCCTCTATCTATAGGTCTTTTTTGTCCTTTTTATATATCTTTGTTCCCAGTCAAGAATTTCTTTCGTTCATCGATGTTTTTTTATTCTTACTATATGATAAGCTTATTTCTATTTCAAACTCCTCACTTTTGGTATAACAACCGTAACTTTTATTTTCTGATCAACTCGATTCTTTTTCTGTCTCAACATGCATGCATTTTTTTATGTTTCTTTGTACTGTCTGAAGACGCTGAATTATTCTTTCATTCAAGACATACTTCTTTTTAACACAAATTAGTTTTCATCCCCAATATCACAATATAATATAAAGTGTTCAATAATCACTTATTGTTCACTTTGTTGTTTATAACAATAATGGTCTAATACGCATTTTGATGGCGATTCCACCATCGTCAGAGTAAATAATATATAATTAAATATACATTTAATTTAATACTGTGGCTAAATCATTTTGTTTATAAATAATTTATTATTGAATTAAATGAGAACGTCTTTTTTTGCTTATATATTTTTCACATATGCATTATTTTCAATTGAAAATTATCACACTCTACAGATAATAATATTCTGATGAGCTTGTAATAGTGATTAAGAACAGTATCAATTATTAACTAATGTTGTTTTTTTTTACTATATCTTTTAAGTACTTAATTAATCTACAATAACAAAAAAATACATATTAATAAATTATTTGAAATTACAGTATTAAAATAAAAATATTTCTTAGAATTATTTTATTTTTTAATTGAAACAATTTATTTTATCTTTGTATATTAATATATTTTTTCAAATTAAATCAGTACAAAATAT